>BSBK01004319.1:427500-470000 GCA_027943335.1 Chamaecyparis obtusa | reverse complement strand
ATTCACATGTATTATTGTGAATGATTTGATGTGAATGCTATTGTGGGTATACTACAACCCCTTAACAATCTTGTTTCATTCCTATACCTAGTTGCAGAGGTGAATGTTTGTTTGCAAGTCATAGATTGTTGTCTACTCCAAAGAGTGTCATGGTTTGTGAAAGAATCTCTTTCTTTCTCTGAATACCCTCTTTATTTGTAGACCCCTCTATGAAATACTTATGCAAGCCTATTCAGTGATTTATGATCTAATAGACCTAAGTCTTTCATTAGTTTCATCCTACATACTAAGATCTAAACCCTAGTTTTGGTGCATCACCTAGTAGGTAGTTTGCTTTCAGTTTTTCCCTTTCCAATCATTCCTTCTATCCCTTTCCCTCAAAAGATTTATTTTCATGTCAAGAAACAAATTAAGGTGATTATCTAAGAGGAACCGACCTAAAACCTAGAGGTCTCATCTCAGTTAGCAAAGGTCCCACAACCTAGAGATGATTCCCATGTTATACTAAGTTATCAAGACTATGAGAGCTTAAGACAAGGGTGCAAACTTAGTGTATAACAATTCTGGCATGCCTGGTGGGACTACTACTAAAGAAGTTCATTATTTGAAAGATATGCTATCTCTGATATATAGATTGCATAAAATAGGCTTTAAGAAGTCATTCTATCAATTATATCTGGTGACTCCACTGATTTCAAAGATCCAGGCCAACCTTGTTTAAGGTTTATGAGAAATATTGAGACTAGGAGCTGAAAGCCCACCAAATTTTTAGAGTTTCCCTCAAAAGGAAGTCACAAAGGAAGGTCAACTCAAAGAACATCCCCTGCAAGGAGAGTTCAATCAGCACCTCCTGATACTTCAGAAAGGATACCTTTTCCCTTTCATTCCAGAAGAAGAGGCAGATCGCTAACTAGAGATCTAGAAGAAGATTCAAATCCAGCAGCAAATACAACTCACCTAGTTGTTAATCTTCAGATTCCAACTCCTGCAATGGCTAGACCGTTTTCCTTTGCACCATTCAACCAAGGGAGTCCATTATCCTTTGCTATGCATCATGATGTGCCTTTGGTGGCACTAAAGAGTATACCTAACTTCACTGGGGAAGGGTAGATGACTGCTTTTGAACACATAAGGGATGTGACCACCATCTACAACATACACAACATTACTCAAGAAGATGTGGCCACAAAATTATTGGCAGCCTCTTTTAAAGGTAAAGCTCTTGAATGGTTTAGAACTCTAACTGTTGGTTTTATTACTTCATGGGATGAGTTAGGGGATGCATTAAGTAAGCATTTTGAGGACAAATTAGATAACTTGTCTCTAGTTGAGCAGTTAACAACCATTAAAAGAGACCCTCAGGAGCAAATGACAGATTACAATAGTAGATTCCTCAAAACATGGAATAGAATTCCAGTCTCTGTGAGACCATTAGCTAACCATGCTTTTCTATACTACTTGCAAAGTTTGAATGGTCAAATTTTTGTCATGATCCAGTCTATTGGTGGTACTTCTTTACCCCAAGCTTTTGACATAGTTGTTAGGGCTGAAATTTTTTTAATCCAAGAAGGTATGATTGCTAGAAGGCCACCAATGCCCATTTTTCCTAACCTTCAACCCCTTGCACCTGCACAAGTACCCCCATTCACTCCTATCCCTACCATATTAGCACCCCAGGCTAGTACTAGTGGTCAAGAGCTAACAGCTAGTTTCTCTCAAGAGCTACAAGAGATAAAGAATAAACAATAGAGAAGTCAACAAGAAATGACAAATTTGTTGCAAAGCTTGACTAAAGAGGTCACAAATTTGAAGAAAAAAGGTCAAGGAATCACACCACTATTTCAGCCACAAGGCCAAGGTCCTAATTAGCAATATCAGAATCAAGGACAGCTTTATCAACAAAATAGACCACCATACCAAGGAGGGTATCAAGGATGAAGAAAAAGTTTTAATCAGAGACAATTCCAACCATATAACCCTCCACCTTTAAATTCTGCAAATCCAGTGAGGGATATGGTTCCTAGTCAAAATAATATGGCTATGGATAATGAATGGTGTTTTCCTTGTAATCATCCTCACAATTAGGCTACATGTTCAAATGGATGGATGAATCAAGCTCTAATGGTTCAAAATGCCTCCCAAGCTCAATCAAAGGTTTCATCTAGTGGGTCAGTTCCTCAACAAGAATCACAAGAGAATGATACTGCTCTTTTCAATTGGGAACAACCAGACTTCAATGGAGTCAATGATGAAGTTGCTTTTGTTGCCTATACAAGAGAAAAGAGAAGAGCTAAAGACATGGAGAGAGTAGACTCCAATGCCAATGCCACTACATCTGTAGAGCCACTACAACAAGCTAATCCCATCACACCTAAGGAGGCTCCCGTCATTACAAGCAAAGAAGGCCAACAATCCAAGGAGGTGGAGACCATCATAGTAAAGGCACAATAGAGAGTACACACTATGACACCTTTTAACATTGTAGACAACATGAAGAAGGTGAATGTCACCATGTCCATGTGGGACTCTCTAGCTCTTCCAGGACAGCCTAAAATTTTGAAGAAGGCCATGATAGAAGTAGCAACTCCTTAACCTGCAAAAGAAGCTGCAAAGCCAGTGTTGGTTAACACTGATCAAGAAAAGGAGGCTCCAAGTAGAAACTCCAAAGGCAATGCCACACAAGGTAGGAATTCAAAGCCACCTCCCTTTTATGTATCTCTAATTATTGACAAATCTTTAGTACATAATTGTATGGTAGATACGGGAGCTACTAGCACTATAATGCCTAAGAAAGTAGCTGACCAATTAGGACTGAAATATGAACCCTTCCAAAAGAAGGTTACCCAACTTGATGGATCCTCAGTCAATACCATAGGTGTGGCCAAGGAAACTAGTCTGATCATTCATGCTAGTCCTAATTTTTCCATCCTCCTAGATATATACATCATAGATCTCCCTGCATTATTTGCTATATGTCTTTCAAGGGAGTTTACAGCCAAGATAGGAGGCTATTTATCCTCTGACTGGTCTCACATGCTATTTCATACAAGGTATGGGACCAAGGTCACCATTAATTTAGAACCATTAGAAACACACCATATAGAACCATATGTATCCAATGCCATGAATGTAAACTGTCGTATATTTGATGACGGTGACTTCCAAACCATTAGTGAAGCAAACACAAAGATAGAGAGTATCCCTGATATTCTTATAGATGAAAGAGCTTCAGAGGCCCCAGAAAATCTAATTTGGGATTTTGGTTTGGGAATTTATTTGATACAAGAAAGTGGAGTCATAGAGCCAAGCCTTCTCAAAGAGGACACTGATTCAGAGCATCAGAATAATCAGGTTTGGGAACTATTTTTTGATGGAGCTAGAAGTAGACATGGTTTTGGTGGTGGTGCTATGTTAGTGTCCCCAAAAGGAGAAAGGTATTATACTTCCTTTAGATTCAGTTTCTCTTGCACTAGCAATACTGCAGAGTATGAAAGTCTAGTCAATGGGCTAGGAAAAGAGGGCTTAAGGCCTTAAAAGTTTATGGTGATAGTGAGTTAGTTGTCAGCCAAGTGAGAGGGATAAGTGCAACCAAAAATGACACCATGAAAGCATACAAACATAGAGTTTGGGATGCAATTGAAGATTTTTGTGCTTTCAATATTGTTGCCATCCCTAGAAAGCTAAACCAAAATGCAGATAGGTTAGCTGTTGTTGGATCTCAATATGATATTCCAAATAGCATTTCAAAAGAAATGGATCAACAGCATATCAAAGTGATTGTCAAACCTTCTATTCCTGATAATAATGTCAATTGGTAGGTGTTTGACAATGATGAACAAATTCTACAGTTCTTGTTTGAAGAAGATGTTTTTTCAAGACATAATCAAGAAATATTATCACAAAATTAAGGTGATCAAGTGATACAACTCAAGTCCAATAAGATTCCTAGAGGTCTTGTCACCTTAGAGACTATCTTCAACAAGGATGATGAAATTAAGAAGAACAAAGCTGGCCTAGTAGTTCAACAAGAGCATTGCATTGAATTAGAGTTGGAACTAGGTAGGAGCTTACAGTTTGGAAAAGTAAACACTGATTTGGAAAGGCAAGATTATACCCAACTTTTTAAGGAATTTAGTGATGTGTTTGCATGGAAATATGAAGACCTCAAAGGTTATGTGTTGACTTCAGGGATCTTAACAGAGCTTCTCTAAAAGACCGCCATCCACTGCCCTCCATGGAACAAATCTTACAATGTGTCTCTAGATCCGAGAGATTTTCATTATTGGATGGCTATTTAGGATACAATCAGATCTTAGTAAATGAAGAGGATCAATACAAGACTACATTTACAACCAAGTGGGGAACCATGGCTTACCAAAAGATGCCCTTTGGTTTGTCAAATGCAGGTGCTACATTTCAAAAGGCAATGGATATGGCCTTTAAGAGCCTAATGTACAAGTTTGTGCTGGTCTATCTGGATGACATAACTCTCTATTCAAAACATGTAGTAGATCACATCAAACATTTGAGGCAGATTTTTAAAAGGTGTAGAGAATTTGGGATATCTCTTAATCCCAAGAAATGTGTGTTTGTAGTTCATGAAGGAAAATTGTTGGATATGTAGTATCCAAAGAAGGAATTACTATAGATCCTAAGAGAATTGTAGCTATCCTAGAGCTACCCCTACCACACCACAAGAAAGGTCTCCAATCTTTCATAGGAAATATTAACTTTGTTAGGAGGTTCTTGCCTAATATTGTAGATTTACTAAAGCCTTTGACAGCCATGTTAAAGAAGAGTTCAACTTTTAGTTGGACCAAAGAAGGGAGAGTCAATTTCCAAGCTATCAAAGAGGCCTTAACAGAAGCCCCTGCTCTCCTAAACCCAAATTTTAGTAAGGATTTTATCCTTTATGCTTATGGGGGTCATGATGCTATATCTGCAATACTGACTCAAGAAAATTCAGATGGATTGGAGCAGCCTATTGCTTTCTTTAGCAAAGGTTTAGAAGAGTATGAATAGAGATACTCTTTTGTAGAGAAACATGTACTTGATGTGGTAAAAAGCCTCAAAAAGTTTAGATATTTGTTGACCCATAGCAAGGTACATTGAAAAGTTACTCATCCAAGTGTCAAAGGGTTTTTTCTTTCTAAAGACCTAAATGAGAAAAGAGCTGGTTGGATCACCAAGGTGATGGAATATGACATTGATATTCAAACTACCAAGATGGTTAGAGGAAGAAGTCTTTGTGAACATTTGGAAAGAGATGGAAGTTCAAAGAAATTAGAACAATTGGATGCATCTTGGGTGGTGCATTCTCCAGAAGAACAAGCCAAGGCAACAAGCTGGTTGCCTAACATGATCAATTACTTGAAGACATGACAATGTCCTGCAGGTTTGGATTCAGCAAAAAAGAGGTATTATATGTTACAATATGTTCCTTTTGTCCTGATAAATGAAGTTCTTTTCAGAAAGGATCACAATGGTGTCCTTTTAAGATGCATAGATTCAGAAAAGATAGCTGATGTTCTATTTGAGTTTCATGATGGACCTTTTGGAGGTCACTTTTCTCCTAGGACTATTGCTTTTAAAATCATGAGAGCCCGGTACTATTGGCCATCTATCTTTAAGGATAGCCATGATTATGTGAGGAAATGCATCAAGTGTGCCATGTTTGCAGGAAAAGAAAGGCTTGCAGCCTTGCCCCTACAACCAATTAGAATAGAGCAACCCTTCATGAGGTGGGGTATAGATTTCATTAGAATGATTAATCCTCCATCTAGTGCAGGCCATAAATGGATAATTACTACAACTGACTATTTCACTAGATGGATAGAGGTAGTTGCATTAAAAGAAGCCAATGAGAGTGTTGTCTTAAGTTTTTATGATGATATAATTCATAGGTTTGGCACTCTAGACTCCATAATTTCAAATAACTCATTAGCATTCATAGGCCTCAAAGTCTTAGAGTGGGCAGTCAAGAATGACATTTATCTGAATACCAGTTCCAATTACTACCCCCCAAGGCAATGGCTTGGCAGAATCCACCAATAAGAACTTGATTAGGATAATCAAGAAGACTCTTCAAGAAAATCAGAGAGATTGGCATACCAAACTAAGGTCTACCTTGTGGTTAGATAGAATTACTCCAAAGAGGATCACTGGTAACTCTCCTTATGTGTTAGTGTATGGTAGGGAGGCTAAGTTGTCCATCTCAACTGAATTACCAGCTCTAGACTTGGCCACTCAATATGCCCTATTTGATGAAGGAGATCCCTTGTAGGTCAGGTATGCTCAGTTAATGGAATTAGAAGAAATCAAAGACAAATCAATGCAAGATATCGAATTCCATCAGATTCAGACCAAGAGGAACTTTGATAAAAGAGCCAGAGTCAAAGACTTCAAGGTTGGAGACATAGTCCTCAAGTGGGATGAGTTCAGGTCAAGACCTTGTAGGCACACAAAATTTGACTCCTTTTGGGGGGGACCATTTGTGATCATAGAATGCAAGGGCTCCAAATCCTTTCAACTTGCAACTCTGGAGGGAGTCCCCCTACCTATCTATGTGAATGGTTTCCACTTGAAGCCTTTCTTTGAGGTCAATCCCTCTCTATAAATTTTGTAAAATTGGTTTCCTATTTTCTTCATATTTTCTAGGTTAGTTCCTTGTTTTTTCCAAGAAGTGCTCTGAGCACAGTTCCAGTTCTACCTCTTTGAGAGATTTTTGAGTTTTGAGGCCCCCATGCCCAATGGATTGCTTCAAGGCCACTAGTCAATGTCTAGCAGGCTGACATCCAACAGAAATTGCCAAAATGTTTCCCAAATTTTCCTATGCATACAAATTTTGCTAAAACCTACTCCAGGGCCTCTATTTTTACCATGTCTACCATCCATGAAATTTTCATGAATTTATACCCTATTCTCTGGCCTCTGCAATTTATTTTACTCCCTAGTTTGCAATTGAAAAGTTTGAAAAACTAGCCGTTACCCTAAAAACCCTAAGCCTTGTTATATTTTCATGTTACCTTTTTTGGGGAACTTAATTCATTCCAATTTGCATGTGCACAAAATATCTCCTAAGTCTGGTGGTTTAATTTTTTCCTAAGTCTTGGGGCATAAATATTTTTCCCTAAGAATAAGTGTCAGTTTCATCTGATGGTCTTTTCTATCCCACAAGCCAAAGATGCACACATCTTACAATCACGGTATAGCGACTACTATTGATCTTACTTTTCCTCTAGCACTATAGTGTGTCAGTGGGACTGGTACCACCTCATCTTATTTGGTAGTTCCTGATTTGTTGGCCATGTCTGATTTGGCAGCTTGTCAATGGGGCCATCTTCTTCAGCAGGTTAAGCTTCGATTTGATCGTGTGGCTGTCGTTATATCGGCAATCCAAGATGCACGTGTTTTATCATCACAGTATAGCGACAGCCGTAGATCCTTCTTCATCACCTACAGATGGAAGTGGGTTTGGTGCCACGTATTCCATTTGGAAGGTTGTGATTGGCCAGAGGTAATGGGGTGGAAGGTTGTCAGAGCAGTACTGAGGTGTTTGCTGATGAGGCAGTCAGGGCGAATAGGAAAATGCAACATGGCCGATGTCAGTGGGGTCATGGGGTTCGAGGTTTCTAAAGGGGTTAAAACATGATCAGATCTCATGACTATCATTATACTACAGATCCAAAGGGCTCGATCATTAATCTCAGTGGTATAGCGACAGCCGTCCGATGGTGCTTCTCAAGATCATGGGTCTGTGTTTGTCAGAGACACCGACTTGGTCGATGGTGATTGGTTGCTGACTTCCACGGTGGTGGTTGACTTGTCAGAAGGGTTTTAAACTATTTTAAAAGGCACATCTGGGCCATTCATCTACCGGGAAGGTTATTCATTGATGGTCAAGTTTTAAAATTTGACCTGCTAGCCATTACATTCAAATTTAAACATTTCTCTATAGGGTTTTCATTTTGCAGCCATGCACGACAGTTTGAGTTGTTGGAATTTATTTCTTCAGGATAGGGATGGTTGGAAAGATGATAATAGATAATCTAATCATCAGCACCATGGCTTTCATAGAGTACCATGTAATGTTGAAGCTTTAATGAGCTTGGTGCCACCTTTGCAGAGTTAATATTTTTAAACCCAAATATCTATAAGATCAGATTGGATGCATTCATGGCTTAGTGGAGTTGGAGGTGGGTAGATGGATCAAGGTGGTTTTGTCAGTAGGTTGATGTAGTACAAAAATGGGCATGAAAACAAGTATTTGATCGGCCATGATGTTGCAGAGATATTTTTATGATCATATTTGATAGGTAGTTAGGGTTTGATTATTATATTGTAAAACTTTTAACCCTAGTTAGGTTTTTCTCCCGCTTGTTTAGAGGAGATGTATATATTGTATTTTTGGAGCCTTAGTGCTCAGAGGTTAGAGAGTTCACATTTTGTAAAGAAGAAAAGGCTCTTTTCTTAGAAGGCTATCTATGACATTTTCTTGTCCTCTGGTTTTCTACATTCTGTAACCTCCCATTGATAATTCAAAGATTGAAGGTATTTTGTGACAATTCTCATGTCCCTATGCCTTCTTATGTGAGTTATCTCTTAATGGATTCAATATTTATATGTTTCTCAATGATATCTTAGGGTTCTTGATCCTTCTTTCCTTCTGCAATTCATGTGTATTATTGTGAATGATTTGATGTGAATGCTTTTGTGGGTATACTACAACCCCTTAACAATCTTGTCTCATTCCTATACCTAGTTGCAGAGGTGAATGTTTGTTTGCAGGTCATAGATTGTTGTCTACTCCAAAGAGTGTCATGGTTTGTGAAAGAATCTCTTTCTTTCCCTTAATACCCTCTTTATTTGTAGACCCCTCTATGAAATACTTATGCAAGCCTATTCAGTGATTTGTGATCTAATAGACCTAAGTCTTTCATTGGTTTCATCCTACATACTGAGATCCAAACCCTAGTTTCAGTGCATCACCTAGTAGGTAGTTTGCTTTTAGTTTTTCCCTTTCCAATCATTCCTTCTATCCCTTTCCCTCAAAAGATTTATTTTCATGTGAAGAAGAAAATTAAGGTGATTATCCAAGAGGAACCAGCCTAGAACCTGGAGGTCCCATCTCAATTAGCAAAGGTCCCACAACCTAGAGATGATTCCCATGTTATACTAAGATATCAAGACTACGAGAGCTTGAGACAAAGGCACAAACTTAGTGTATAAAATTTCCTATGTATAATTATTTTTATATTGTAGATTAACTATTTATTTATAAGGAAGTATATATGATTTGATTTCCATGTTTTGCAAACTATGTATTCAGGAAGTTTATTGAATGTTTATGTAAAAGTTTCTTGTAAATTATTCTTGAGAATTTTGTGATTTCCTATGATGCCATATTATGGAGAATTATATTATTTTCTTATGGTTTAGGTAAGTTTAGGAATTTTTAGGGAAGGTTAGGATGGATTAGGAAAGGATGCTGTTAGTTTTCCCCTTCTATGCTTATGCAAGTTTTTTGCTTTCAAATTTATAGATTTATTAGATAGTATTTTTCTAGGTGTAAAGATGTGTTGAGGAAGTGTTCTAGAAGTGGTACTAAGGTACCTAAATCAGGTACACCTTAGGGAGCCTTTCCCAGGCACTCTCCACACCTAAAAATCTTAGTTTCAGACAATTTTGGGAGATTCTAGGTACAGTCTCGTATGAGCATCCTGGAATGTCGTACGCATTTTTACTAGTACTCATATGTGATTTTGTGGATTTCTAAATGGGCATGCCTGGATTTCTATATGAGTAACCATAGATTTTGGTATGGGATTTTAGAGGGTCCTAGGGGCTCAAATTTGGCAGATTTTGGGCTTGTGACCTCCATAGCCTATTTCTTATCCTTGGAATGAAACTTGTATCAATGATGTATGTTAATCTCTTGTTTTTTTGGTATTATAATATGTTATTTATGATGTCTCAGTACTTGGCATATACTTGTGTTCATATTATGAGGCTAGGACTTGTCTTGGTGGCCTGAGTCCACAAGAGGGTTCCCTAGACCCGCAAGATGAACCTCTTAAAGTAATTTATGGTTTCATGGTTTGTTTATCTGGGTAGGGGGATAGGTATCCTAGGTGAGTGGTTCACCATAGGTTTTGGAACGCAAAGTGGTTTCTAGATGATCCTATGGGTGCGATGGTAAAAATTGATAACTTAATAATGAACTTGGGAAAGGGGGGCTTTAAAAGATAATGAAAGACACATAAATGTAAGTTCACATAGTACTGTTGGAGTACCGGGACCATAGGTAACTACCAGGATGGATCCCTATTCATAAAGGGGGGACCAAGGTTACATGGTTTGTAGGAAGGATCCCAATATGTAGGATATGTGATGACACTCACCTAGGTGGTATGCTAGAAACCTAACCTTTGTGTATAGTAAAGTGATATATGGTTATGTCTTTTCTTTTTCTTTCAAGAGTTAATTTTGTAAATCCTTAGGTTTCTTTAGGCCTTGTGAGTATCTTGGTTCTACCTCCTAGCATGAGGGGTGGAACTTCTTAGTTTCACATGGATGGGTGGAAAATATCTTTCGAGGTTCTATTCATGGTTCATGGATTGGATGTGTTTTAGATTTCCATATAGTGATAAAGATTTCTCAATTTTTATAATGTATTATTGAAAAGAAAGATGTAAATATCTCCTTATAAGCCTTTGGGCTATTCAATGTAATTGTTATTATAATTGTATTCATTATTGGAATGTGAAAGAAGAAGCAATGTAATTAGGGAGGGATTGTTTTAAGGTTTTTTCAAGGGATGTTGTTTGAAGGTTCTAAAGTTGAAATGAAAAGTGTAATATTGTATTATCTCTTCTTCCTCTCCTATGTTGAAATAAAAATCAATGTTTCATATATAAAGGTTTAATTGAAAATTGCAAAATAAGTTATTCAATGTGTACGTAAAAGGAATGAAAATGAATTAGGAAGTAAGAGATATAGTTGTGAATGAAAATTACTTTCTTACCTTTATCTTATATTATGAGATGTACAGTAAAGGAAAAGGAAATGGAATTCAATTTGATTAGTAATGAAATGCAATACTTTTATATTGTGAAATGAATTCATTAAGGGAACCTTAAGGAATGTATATATTGTGTGGATGTTAATAATGTAATGTTAGAATGTTAGGAAAAAAATTGTTATTTGTAATTTTAGGTTAAAATACTTGATTCTTTATGGGTTCCCTGGAGCGGACATTACATTTGGTATCAGAGCCTTGGTTGCTACACTGGGAGCTCGAGGTCTATTTGTGTTTAAAACTTAAAATCTTCAACACATTGAATACTCATTAAAACTAGATACCTAAAACTTTTGTTGCACTCAACTCCTCCAAGATGCCTCCCATCACCTATAGAAGACCTAAGGATATAGTTCAAGAATATTCCTCCAGATGTAATCCTGTGAGTTCCCATAGGGAATATCAGGGAGAACATAATGAAGACAACCATAGGGATGAGAGTCAAAATAATGACTCAAAAGGAGCCCAATTAAGACAACTTATGCAACAAATCCTGTATAGACTTGACAACCCTAAAAATAGAGTCAACTTCAAAGAAGGAAACCAATCTCATCACCGGGACAAGGAAAGGGATAAAATCCCTAGGTGAAGGAAAGATATGCCATAATCTAAGAATAGGGATACCTCTCATATGAGGGACTTACTCAAGGTAAAGGTACCCGTTTTCTATGGCAACGAAGGGGTTTCTATAGTAGAAACTTGGTTATTTTTCCTTGAGAGGTGTTTCTCTATGAACCCCTTTAGCAGTAATGTCAAGGCTAGATGTGCCATTATCAATCTAAGAAAATTTGAATCTACTTGGTGGTGCATGGAAGAGGAAAAACTTCAAGTCACCATTAACAATGTTTCTTGAGAATTGTTCCTAGAAAGATTTAAGGATAGATTCATGTCCAATCAGTGGAGATAGGGAAGGGTAGAAGAATTTCACCACCTTAGACAATCCAACATGATGGTGGAAGAATATGAAAGAGATTCTATGAACTTAAGCCTTTCCCAGGTTATAAAGATGATGGCCCCATTCTTGTAAAACATTTCATAAGAGGTTTATAAGGAGATGTGGCAGTCCTAGAACCCAAAAATATTCAGGATGCTATCACTAAGGAATTCCTAGTTGAAAGGAAAGTTAAAGGTAAAGGTGGTTATTCTAGTGGCCAAACATTCAATGCTGGGTTAGGTTCTAAAGGAAACTTTGACCAAGAAAATTCAAACTCCAAGAACCAACAATCATCTTTTAAGGGAGGACATAACTTCCACACAAAAAATTCCAGATTAAAAAAAATGGTAATGGGAAGTTTCAACCACCCCAGAATCGTATTAGTTATCAGTCTTAACAAAGGTTTCCTCCTCAACCATCCCAAAATTCTCAAAATTTCAATTAAGGAGGTTATCAACAATCTAGTGCACCACCTACAATGAAATTTTGATGGACAATAAGGACACATTGTATTTCTCTACCCTCATTACACTAATTTCACCAATTAGAATCAAGAAGCTTTAGAACCAACTATGGGAGATGTTGGTTGGTCTCATAGGTTGTTTTTCATAGTAGAGCATAGATAGGATGATCACTAGAACACTTTCATAGAGACTTCAGGTTTGTTAAAGGGTAAACCTATTTATATCATTTTTTACTCAAGAGAAACCGAATCCTTCATATCTCCCTCTTTAATAGAACAGTGTGTGCTAGTGGCTGTAGGGAAAGGACTTAAGTGGTAGGTAGAGCTAGCCTCCAAGGCTAAAATGACCACAGATTTGTGTGTTCAAAATTGCAACTTGGGATTAGGACCTTTCTCTACCAATGTTGATCTTTGAATAATTCCTCTTGGATCATATGAATTCATCCTCAGAATGGACTCGTTAGCATTTCATGAAGCCATGATAGATTACAGAAAGAAGCTCATTCATTTCTTGGGGAAGCCCAACACTATTGTGGGAATCCAACAGTCTATATGACCTTTGATGATATCATCAATGCAACTTAAGAAATGCATGAGAAAGTTATGTCAACTTCTAGCAATCTTAGTTAATGACTTGGCTGAAAAGGAAGATAAAGAAATAACACTTGAACACCCTTTAATTCAAGAATTTGTAGATTTATATCTAGCTTAGATACATGGAATGCCTCCCAAAAGAAACTTTGATTTTCACATAGAGATGGTGCCAGGTGCTCAACCCATCTCCAAATCTCCTTATCACATGACCACTCAGGAGTTAAGTGAGTTAAAAGTACATCTAGAATAACTCTTGGAAAAAGGTTTCATCAGACCAAGTGTGTCACCTTGGGGAGCTCTGGTTATTTTTGTAAAGAAGAAGGATGGCTCAATTAGGTTGTGCATTGACTATCATTAGGTCAAAAAAGTAACCATTAAGAATCGGTACCCTTTTCCAAGGATTGATGATCTGTTTGATCAAATGAAAGGAACTAAATTATTTTCTAAGATCGATCTAAAGTCAGGCTATCATCAGTTAAGGATTCATGAAGCTGACATTTACCGAACACCTTTTGGTACTCAGTATGGGAATTATGAGTTTACCGTAGTATCTTTTGGTCTAAAAAATGCACCTTCACTGTTCATGAGCCTCATGAATGGGGTATTCAGGACCTTCTTGGATTAATTTTTAATAATATTTATGGATGAGATTTTGGTGTACTCTAAATTAGTGGAAGAACATGAGAAATAACTTCGACAAGTGTTATAGTGCCTTCACAATAACCAATTGTTTACAAACTTGGAGAAGTGTAAATTCTTCAAAACATAGGTTAAGTATCTTGGTCATGTTATCTCAGGAGAAAGCATAGCAGTTGATATTGGAAAGATACAAGCTATGGTTGAATGGCCAACACCGACCAATGTCTTAGATGTTTCTAGTTTCATGGGTTTATATGGATACTGTAGATGCTTCATCTAAGGATTCTCTAGAATAGCTTATCTCATCACTTCGTTGCAAAGGAAAGGGAAGAAATTCATTTGGACTAAAAATTGTTAAGAATATTTTTAGATCCTTAAGGAAAAACTGATGAGTGCCCTGATTTTGGCAATACCTGACCTTGCTGAAAATTTTGTAGTTTGCACTGATGCCTCCCTAGAAGGCATAGGGGCATTGTTGTGCAAGAAGGTACAATTATTACTTATGATTCTACAAAGATTAAGGACCATGAGCTTAACTATCCTACATAGTATTTGGAGTTATAAGTTGTAGTTCATGCCTTTAATCATTGGAGACACTTCTTATTGGGGCATCAATTTGAGTTACACACCGATCACCAAAGCCTTCAATACATATTTACACAACCAAATCTCAACGCTAGGTAGTGCAAATGGATGGAGTTCCTTTGTGTATGTGATTTTGAGGTCAGATAAATCCAAGGTAAAGACAATGTGGTAGTAGATGCTTTGAGTAGAAGGAAACATGAGCTATCAATGCTCTCCCTTTCTTCTAATTTGAGAAGTCATATTTTGCATGAACTTCCTTCAGATACTTTGTATCAAGAGGTTAAGGATGAAATCTAGTTAGGAAGGGCCTTAGAAGGAAGGTTCTTAGGTTATTCCTTAGATTCAGATGGATTATTGAGGTAGAAAGGATGAATCTATGTACTACTTTCAGATGATCTTTAGAAATTTATCATGGTGGAAGCACATTGTGCTCCCTATTCAACTCATCTAGGAGTTAAGAAGATGTATTTAGATCTGTAACAATTATATTTTTGGTTGGGTATGAAGAGGGATATAGAAGATTTTGTTGATAGGTGTCTGGAATGTTAGAGGGTCAAGGCCAAGCGTCATCATCATCCAAGAGGCCTCCTTCAACCACATTTGATTCTTGAATGGAAATGGGATATGATATCTATAGATTTTATTATGGGACTCCCAGTCACTTATTGGAGACATAATGCTATCATGGTCATGATGGATAAGTTCACTGAGGTAGAACATTTTTCTCCTATGCAGTCATCCTACACTACCACCTCAATAGCCAGAGTCTTCCTAAAGGATATAGTAAGGTTGCACTGTGTTCCTAAAAAGGTTATCTCTGATAGAGATCTAGTGTTCACTTCAGAGTTCTGGACCTGATTACAACATGCCTTAGGGAACAAGCTAAATTTTAGTTCAACATATCATCGAAAGACTAATCATCAAACAGAGTGAGTTAATCAGGTTCTTGAGGACATTCTTAGAATGTATGTGATTGACATACAAACCCATTGAGAAGATTATTTTTACCTAGTGGAGTTTGCATACATTATCACAGTTCTATAGGAATATCAACATTTCACGCTCTTTATGGTCATCCTTCTCATACCCCTCTAAGTTGGGATTGCTTAGAGGACATAGTACTACTTGGCCCTGAGATCTTATAGGATATGGAGAAATAAGTTTAGAGGATCAGAGAGCATCTTGTGACAACTCAAGATAGGAATAAGAAGTATGTTGAGGCTCACAGGATCAATCAATAGTTTTATGTTGAAGATAAGGTGTTTTTTAGAGTCCGCCCTTGTAAGAGCCCTATCCGTTATGGAAAAGGTTTTAAGTAGTGTAAGGTGGAAAAATGTGATGGATAGGTAGGGTTTTGAACAATGCACCTAATAAAAAACCTAAACCAATATTTACCACCAAACATATAAATTGAAATGATAAGTAATGTAAATCTAGAAATTCTTATAAAGAATACTGAAATTAGATAAGATAAAATACATACCTCATAACATAGCTGATGTGAAAATACCAATTTTTTGGTGTCTATACTAAGTTTTGGAAAATTTTGCACCTAGATCTAGAATAGAAACACAAAGATAGAGAAAACCCATAATTCTTTTCCTTTCTTGAGAAGGTTGATCTTGACCCAAATAAAGGTTGACCTTGACCCCTTTATGTCGGCATTGACTTGCACTGCTCTGATGAAAATTTTGTTTGCAGATCCCTCAAAGGGGTATCCAAATATGCACTATAATTTGTTGTTCCGCACCTGTACCTACAAGAAAAATAGTTTTGTTGTTTGGATGAGGGGTCTGCCTTTGTCAAACCCTAGTTTGGAATTAACCTTGAAATAGAATTGAAATGGAGAATGCTAGGAAGTAGTAGAAATAGATCTAACAATGAAGTTATGATATTCAATAGATATGGAAGTGTATTTGAAATGTAAACAAGTATGTTAATATTAAGTCTTTGGACTTAACATAAAAAACCATAAATCTAAATAAAAACCTTCATGATTGTATGCTTGGAATCCACCTCAGAGGAATAATGAATAGATCTTGAAGATGAACAAATGATCTTGAAGGAAGATCACACCACCATGATGGATAGATCTAGGGTTTGAGTGATGAATCTTGAATGCTTGAACCAAATCCCTTCAAAGGCTTAAATTCTTGAATCCTTGATCTTCAATGGAGAACTTGAATGCTTGAATGTAGATGATTGCTTGAATGCTTCCTTGATAAAAAATGCTTGAGATCTTGATGGCTTGATGGAAAAATTTATTGCACTTGATTTCACTTGATTGAAAAAACTTGATTGCAATTGATTTCACTATGTTGAGAAATCTTGATTGCACTTGATTTCACTTGATTGAGAAAACTGGAAACTTGATCTTGTGTTGTGATGGAGAAAATGAGAGGAGAAGGCTTTCTTTTATAATTATCTAGGGCACAGACTTTTAGAGAGGCCAACATACGATAATTAAATTCCCATTAAGCCTATACCCCTAGAAGTGGACCTAAATTAAATATAATTTAATATTTTATCATTATGAAGCCTGAAACAGCCAACTTGGAAGTGAGAAAATAAATCTTTCTGAAACTTGACATCCATAAACCTTTGGATTTTGAAATTTGGACCTTGGGTCAGGGTCGAGGTCGATCTTGACCCAAAAGGTCAAGAACCTCAAATTGTCAAAGTAGGTTGGCAGGATTAGGTAGGAAGGAAGTGGGAAATGGGATAGAATAGGGGAAAAAGACATATCCAAGTCAAAGACCAATTCAAGGTGTTCGACATGACCTCAAACCACTTACTTAGAGGGCTAAACCAATCCTAAATGGAAGTGCTTCTATTTTGTGATGATAGATTTAGCCCCCACTTTAGCAAGAGTGTGGACTTGATGCAAACTCTTGGTAAAGGAGATCACAAATAAAAAGACAATCTTATTGAAATCAAAGGGATAGAGGAATCTTGAAGCCCCTAGGGACTTAAGTATTTTTCAACTCCAAGATTACAATAAGAGAGATATCTCTAAAAAAGAGAGAAGAGGGTGTGATTACCTCACCCAATGAGAACTTATGTCCCATTGTGAACCACACAAGGAACAATGCAATTGGAAAGATGGAGTTTAACCACCTAGTGAATGTGGCTACTCACTAGTCAACCCATGAAGAATTCACCCCTAGGAATATTCTATTCCAAAAGAGAAAAGCCAAAACAAGAGAGATCCAGTTTTAAGGACACCTTCAACCTTAAGGGATCAAATCTTGAAAAAATGAAACAAGAGGGATCAAGAGATCCTATAAGATAAAAATCCATGCTTTAAGGATTAGTTACTAATCCATAAAGGGAGAAAAGTGCTTTGAAAAATATCTTTAAAGTGTGTGTGTGTAAAAAGTGAGTAGAGCATATGCCCCCACATTAAAGTCATTGCTAGTAATTTAACAGGAGCAATGGCTTGAAAAAAAACCATAAAAAACTCCACTAATTACATTTCCACTACGAGATGCCCCCAAGCAAAGACAAATCAAGGGAAATACCACATAAACATACATAGAACACAGAAGGGATCTACTTGTCACGATGTTAGTATGATCATAAGATAATATATATATATATATATGATATTATTGCAATTGAATTAACATCATTCCCCAACGAAAGTAGAACTATGATCATAATGAAGGAAATAAAACATAAGAGTTACGAAGAAGAGTCTTTTTAGACCACAATATGGAGACCAAAAAGAATTAGTGCTACCAAGTCGCAAATCCAAGCGAACTACACAAGGAAAATTTTTACAAACAATAGCACAGGCACAACATAGCATGAAAACAACATATAGAAGAATAGAGATACATATAGAGGAACAACACAACAGGCTCCATTCCTTTATCACCTTGTACCAACAAAATAACAAGGGTCATATAAAAGAATCTAACAAACATTGAGAAAACACATTACAGGAGAAGCATAATAAAACATGCAAACACACAAAAAACTAGCATGAAAGACAAGCCAATCAAATGCATCGCCTACTCTTGCCATCTTGGTCTATATCATTTAGGGAAGGTGGATAACTTGCAAGAGGGACTATATCCAACATAGTGGGAATAATAGCTAGTTCCAAATGAGGATCCTCTTGAGAATCATTATGTTCGATACTAGGTGTAATTATCAATTATGTTGAAAATATTTTAGGTAAATTAGTATCAATGTCAATAGTCTCATATTCATCATTAGCATCATTAGTATCATCAAGAGTATCTTCTTCATCAATATTAATCGATATAGAATCTAAGATACAAATACAATCATCATAATCTTTCATCTTAACCTCATTATTAACCTTAACTTCTTCTAACACATCAGGCATAGGCTGATCAAAAGAAGGAAAAGAACTTTGAAGAATAGAGACACATGCCTTAGCTTGATCCCAACACTTCTTACGACATTCATTGGCAGATTGGTTACATTTTGTCTTCTTTGAAATATGTTGAGAACTAGGAGGAGCAACCACTAGATCCTTCACAGGTTCTATAGTAGGATTCTCAATAGGCTAAAAAGAAACACTAGAAGCTTGATTAATAGAACTAGAAGCCGTGTATAAAGGAGGTATGGAAGGTTTAGGCAAAAGACCAAGGTTAAGATCCATTTGAGGCATGCTTAACTCAAGAATCTTGCGATGTCTATAGGCTTGATATGAGAAAAAAAGATTATCAGGTCGAGAAGAACATGAATTAGGTAATGAAGGCCAAAAGAAGTTGAGGGTAGCACAATCCCTCAGACTATAAGTTTGATATAAACTATGATTAATTGTCTTCACTTCTTCATCATGAATGAATTTAAGACACTTATGGATAGGAGAAGCAATGACATGCATGGCATTAAACCAAGGAAAACCAAACTTCACTTGAAATTGATCAGAGGTAGGAACAAAAATGAAGGTAGTGTCCACAAATTTACCACAAAGTTCAATAGGAAAGTTAATAGGATGAAATGATGGATAAAGAAAACCATTACAAGTTTGAATCCACACATCCGATGTATCATAAGAATCACATTGTAAGCTCTTCATAAAGAGATTTTATTTAGTAATAACATTGACTAAGGATGTAGGATCAACAAGACAACCAAATGTAGGTATCTTAAAAATCCTAGCATAAATATAGAGGGAACCATCAGGAGCTTTAATAGTTTCAGAATCATCAAAGGTGATCAAGAGTTCCCTACGTCTTTTATTCTTAGGTTTTTTTTGAGTTTTAGGTTGAGGTTTCAGTTTAGGTTTAGGTTGAAGTGGAACTTGAAGTTGAGATTGAGATTGAGGCTAGGGTGGAGATACAGATTGAGACAAAACAACATGCTCTACATGGTTAACAATATGATTGAGATCATTCATCTTTGAATCATAAACAATATCCATAGAAGATGGTTGAATAATGGTATTAGTATCATGTGTAGGCAAATGATTCATATAGATTTCAATATTTTGATTAGGAGGAGAGATAGATTTGTTCCCACTACCATCAAAATTATCAATAGATAAAGCATTAGAATCAATTAAGTCTTGAACCTTATGTTTTAAAGAATAACACTTCTCAGTATCATGGCCATTTTGATGATGGTATTGAAAAAATGATTTGGAATAAAAGGATTTTGATTCCATCATAGTAGGTAAAAGAGAGCGAATAGGAGGTAAAGTAATCATATTATTAGTAAAAAATTTACTCATAATAGAATGCAAAGATTTAGAAATAGGAGTAAATGTATGATTCAGACAAAAAGTAGTGGATGCAGACGTGGCATTGTTGGATGCAACAACAACTTGATCAGTAACTGCATTTTCCTTTTTATTTATCTTGACATAGTTGTTAGATTTTGAAACTTGTTGGGATTAGGAGTAGCATCACTCTTATCAACTAGAACAGGAGCCATTGGAGTGTTTCTCTCAAATTAACTCACTTGTAATTGATAATGATGAAGCACTGCATAGAGTTGTTGAAAAGAGGTAAATTCAGTAAGCAAAATATCATCTCTAATATCTTTTTATAAATTTGAAATAAACATACACTGAATATCAATATCAAGAACAAGATAAGAAATTTGAGCATACAAATGCTTAAATATACTAATAAATTCAGTTAATTTTTCTTTAGTATTTTGTTTACAAGGCATCGAATCAGTTAAGGAAACTTGTGGATGAATGTTATTTTGAAACTATTGGATAAAGGAATTGGCAAGTTTTGGAAAAGAATCAATAGAATAAGGAGGCAAGGAACAATACCATTGCAAGGCCTTATCATGAAAAGTTCTAAAAAACAACTTGGATAAAATCCTATGGTCATGAGCATGGTCACTACAAAGGATTGAAATGTTTTAACATGAGTGAAAGGGTCTCCCTTACCATTTTAATTCTCAAGATGAGGCATATTAGCTTGCTGAGGAACAAGAGCATGAATAATGTCAACAAATAAAGGACTGACCATGTCATATGTAGGAATACTAAACTTGGATTGAGTTAAGGATGCAAGTTTTTGTTGTAAAGAGGATATAGTTTGAGCCATACTAATGATTGTGGAATCATTAGAAGAAATAAGAGGCATAGAAATATTAGAAACACTAGTGAAAGTGTAGGAAGTGGCGTGAATGGAAGACACAACTGAGGGACCACTTGGAACCACGGTTGGAAGAGGATTGGAATAAGTAAAAGGAACACTATGATAAGAATGTTTTGAAGTAGGTAGAGACACTGGTGGAACACTCATAGGAAGAGGCAGAGCCTATGTAGTCACTAAAGGAGGAGTATAAGTAGGAATACTAGGTAAAGAAATGGAAGAAGTTTCCACATTAGTGACAGGAGGAGTGAATCCTAATTGTTGAGCTTCTTGAGCTAAAGGTCTCACATTTAAATGCACAAGATGATTAATACCACGCAAGAGATTAGCAACTTGATGACTACCATGAAGGAATTTCTTAAGAGCCTCTATAGCTTGAATAGAATCTTGATTATGGTTTTCTTGAATAAGACAATTACCCATTTTATCAAGTTCAGTTGAAAGTTTTTGGACTTTTTTAGGAGGAACTCTTAAAGCACCATCCTCATCATGAGATGAGTGAGAAGAGTTATGCTACATAGTAGGGTTGGAATCATGAGTAATCAAATTGTCATTTGAGATCCTAAGAGGAGAAGAGGACTTAGGATCAAAGAAACCCATAAGTCTATGACTTCTTCTAACCAGAATACTATAAGTAGGACTAGAGGTAGTAAAGATCATATACTTGTTAGAAAGTAAAGTTGACCAAGATAGCTGAGAGGTGGGTGGTGAATCAGTTATTAGATAAATAAAAATTTTATCACCATTAAAATATTTCAACCATGTAATCAATATAAGCAATAACCATAGAAAGATAAATATACATAATGACACAATAACACAAGATATCTTAACTAGGGAGCCTCTTGATCAGAGAGTAAACCTCGGTGGGAATAATGCCCACAACCAAAATTAAAATTCCTTGTGAGAGGATGGAATTTTTTAGGAGGCTTATCAAATACATTTTGTACATATGAGTCCATGTTAGGAGAATTTGAATCCCTATTAAAACATTCTAACTCTGTTAGGAGTTGTGGAAGATAGAAGGACCCACTGTCCAAATAGCTTCAAGGGAAAGATCACTGAACACACTGTCCAACTAATCTTTTTATTACTCAAATGGAATAATACCAAAATAATTACTGATCTCAGCAACTTATCTTTTCCCTTCTGCTTGTGCCAAACCGCGCCAACTACTTCACCAGATCTCAATATCAGATCACTACAATTCACGTATCCTCTTACAACATATATTGCTCAATTCATGAATTCACCTCTATTATATTACTTTTTACAATAAGGAAAACAATCCTTCCTTTATACCACACCCAAATACTTACAAATGTGTCGGCATACAAGGCCTAACCAATTCTAAAACATAAACCTTTACACATTACATAATATTTCATAATTTTGTAAAACTATCAGCTTCCAAATACAAGAAATCTTCGTACGTGCGACTTTTGACCATGATGTCTTATCCAGGTCTCTACCAAGGTGTCTTCATAAACTATAAAACTTTGCATGTATCCTTCTCCCCCATTGACATCAATGAAAAAATATCAATATGTCAATCCTCCATGTCAAAAGACACTGTTAAAAAAATACATTCACTAGAGTCCTTCATGATGTAGCTCAAAAACACATACTCCCCAATAGAGGAAGTACCAACATCCAATCCAAAAAAGATAGAGCTCATATACCACTAGACTGATGCAAAAATCTACATCACTTCTCAAAAGTGGGCTAGGGCATAACCCCAAGCATACCTCTCAAATAATCAAATGTATCTTAGGTAAGGGATTTGTAAATATATCTGCAATCTTCTCTTTTGTACTTATATACTCAACTCTGACTTCTTTCTCTACAAATTTCTCTCTCACTACATGATACTTTACTTCTATATGCTTTGTCTTAGAATGCAATACAAGATTCTTCGACATACTTACTGTACTAGTGTTATCACAATGTATGATAACAGGCTCATCAAACTTGATTCCAATATCCTTCAACATTTGTTTCATCCATATTATCTGATTACAATTATTTACTATCGCTACATATTCTGCTCCTGCTGTGCTCTATTAGATACAATTATTTTTCTTGCTTAGCCAAGAGATCAATCTTCCTCCAAGGAAAAATGCTCCACCACTTGTACTATTTTTTTCATCAACGTTGCCTCCCCAATTTGCATCTATATATGCACATAGGGTAAAATGATCATATTTTTCGTACCATATTCCATATTCACTTGTTCTTTTCAAGTACATCAGTATTTTTTTTACTGCTACATAATGTGACTCTTTAGGATTAGCTTAAAATCATGCAAAAATTCCAACTACATGTGATATATCTAGTCTTGTATGAGTTAAATACTACAAACCTCCAATCATGGATCTGTACTTCCTCTGTTCAATTGTAGGACTTTCATATGTGCTAGATAAATTATGACTAGTTACCATAGGTGTGCCAACCGGCTTACAATTATCCATTCCAAATCTCTTCAATAAGTCATTCAAATACTTTGTTTGAAATAATAAAATACCATCAGTGTTCTGTGTTATCTGCAATCCTAAAAAATATTTCATCTCACCAATTATGCTCATTTCAAGTCTAGTCTTCATTTCATGTGCAAATTTATCACTAGCTTCATCTTCTCCTCTAAAGATAATATCATCACAAAAAATAACGACAACCAACAAACCATTCTCAATTTATTTTAGATACAAATTATAATCTTCTGTGCCTTTAGCAAATCCAAATTTTATCAGATACATATCCAGTCTTGCATACTAGGTTATAGGTGCTTGTTTATGTCCATATAAATATTTGTTCAGTTTCAATACCATGTCTCCTTCATGAGTTAAGGGAAAACCTTCAGGCTTCTCAATATCAACTTCTTCTAATTATCCATTCAGAAATGTTGACTTCACATCTATCTGATATACTTTTAATTTCTTATGAGCTGCATAAGCCAAACACATTCTTACTGCTTCAATCCTTGCAACAGGTGTAAAATTCTCTTCATAATCAATTCCTTCTTGTTGTGAGTATCCTTTACATACCAATCTCTCTTTTTTCCTTACAACTTCTCCTTGGTCATTCATCTTGTTCTTGAATACCCATTTGGTTCCTATTACATTCTTATCTTTAGGTCTAGGGACCAAAGGCCAAGTCTTGTTCTTTTCAATTTGATCTAGTTCCTCCTTCATTTCTTTAATCCAATTCTCATCTTTACAAGCTTCATGAGTAGTTTTAGGTTCAACTTGAGAAATCAAATATATTTCTTCTTGTACCTTATTTTGAGTCAGAACTCCTTTTTCTATGCTCCCAATAATCTACTCAAAGGATGATTTCTTGCTAGATTCCTGTTAGGTGTCACTGTCTCAGTTCTTGCTTCAACTCTATGTTCTTCTCTAGGTTCTTCTCTGATTTCCTCAATATTACTTTCTTTCTACAAATCACCGCCAGTTTCATAAAATAATTCAACATTTTCTTGATCAATTCTAGGATGAGTTCTTTCATCTAATTCATAATCAAGCATTCTTTCCTGAATTTTAAATTTCTCATCAACTTTAACATTTGCACTCTCAACAATAGTTTTAGTTCTTTTATTGAAACATCTATAAGATTTTCTTTTCGATGAATAACCAAGAAATATACCTTCATCACTTCTAGGTTCAAACTTTCCAATATCATCATCTCTTTTAATATAACACTTACTTCCAAAAATTCTAAAATACTTAATTGATGGCGCATGTCCAAACCACAATTCATAAGGTGTTTTGTTTGTATCTTCTTTGATTTGTACTTTATTCATTATATATATTATTTTCTTCACTACTTCTCTCCAAAATATCTTCACCAAATCATTTTCAAATAACATAGCTCTTGCTAGTTTAGTTACCAATCTGTTCCTTCTTTCTGCAGTACCATTTTGTTTAGGTGTTCTAGGGGCTAAAATTTTTCTCTTTATACCATTCACTTCACAAAAAGTATTAAATTCCTTTGAAGTAAATTATCCACCTCTATTAGACCTCTAACATTTAATCTTCATTCCACATTCATTCTCAACTTTGTTCTTAATGAATTTAAATTTATGAAATGCTTCCGACTTTTCTTTAAGAAATGCAATCCACATCATTCTTGTAAAATCATCAACAAGAATCATAAACTACCTTTCACCATATAATCCTCTAGTCCTTGTGGGACCACTCAAATTTGTATGAACAAATTCCAACTTCTCTGTTGATGTAAACTTCTTGCTCATAAATGAACTTCTCTTCTACTTAGCCATAACACATTCTTTGCAAATCATGTTAGTAGGTTTCATAATCTTAGGCAAATCTCTTACTGTAGATGTAGTACTTACTTTCACAATGTTATCAACATTTATATGATAAAACCTTCTATGCCATAACTAGGTATCATCTCTCTTAGTAATCAAACATGTCATCTCAGCAGGATTCAACTGAAATACATTACCTTTGGTTCATGATCCTAGTTCCAATTAAGTTAGCATCTTTATCTTTGATCACACAAGTTTTCTCAATAAACCAAACTTGATATCCCTTATCAACTAACTATCCAACACTCAAAAGATTATGTCTCAATCCATCCACAAAATAAACATCATCAGTGTTAGTCTTTCCATCAAGAGTTATAGATCCTATTCCTTTTATCAAATAAGGTGCATTGTTTCCAACTCTAACAACTCCTCCATCATAATTGTTAAACTTTATAAACTTCTTCATGACTCCAGTCATATGATGTGAAAAACCACTATCTATAATCCAACCACTTTTATTTTCTACTTGGGAAACTAAGGATATTTCTTCTTTAACTTCATAATTTTCTTCTTTTATAGCTACAAATTCTATCTCATCATTCTCATTATCACTTTCACTTAATAATTTCTCAACACTAACATAAAATTCTTCAGCATTAGCATAATAACATTCTTTGAATCTTCTAGGTTTAAAGTTATTATATTTCTTTACTCTCTTAGGACATTTAGATGTGAAACGCCCATATTCTTGACAAGTCCAACATTTAAAGATTTTCTTACCTTCTGGTTCTCTTTTCACAAGAAAGGCAATTCCTTCCTCAATATTTCTATCTTCTTCGGTCTTAGATCTACTGCAACTAGCATATTCTCCATTGACACTAGTACTTCTTGACAAAGTAGGGTGAACACTAAGTGCACTAAATGTTGTCTCAATTCTAGGTAAATCTCCAGACTATCTCAAGCCTATCTCTGCTACTTCTAATATTCCAAGAAGAGTTTCTTTGGTAAACTTCTCAGTACAAGGTATAAATTGTTCAATCATTTGTGATGTCTCTTGAAATACAGGAGTCAATGTCTTTAGAATTTTCCATATCACTTCATCCTCAGTCTTGTTTCCTTCACAAGCTTTGATACCTACAAATTTTTTTGATATCCTACCAATATAACTTCTAACAGATACATCTTCCATCATCTTTGCATCTTGAAATAAACATATTTGATTCTTGTAATACCCCAAAAATGGGCTATAGGTTCATTAACCTTCTACATCAACAAATCGATCGAAATCGACATAAAAGTCCTAACCTAAGGTACATCTGCACATAATTTTATCAAAACCCTAATTGATTTATCTTAATTCTTCATCAGGGAATATTCCTTGAATATTCTTAATTTCTCCTAATTATCTTTAATTGAATATTATTTGGTGATAAATCATATTTATCCTAAAATTTCATTAATTGAATATACTGAATATTTAATTAATTAGATTTAATTTTGCCACTTAATTATTTAATTAGATTTAATTATATTTATTCCTAATTAATATTATTTAATTTTGACAATAAATCAAAGTTCCTACAAACAATTGATTAAATTCTTGTTTAATTAATTAAATCAAGTTGTCAATATTTATGATATTTTTTTGGGATAAAGTTTGATTTAATAATTGATTAACCCATAAATCAATTGTTATTTTTATTCAAAATTAGTTAAGTTGAGACTAAATCACTTTAATTATTAAATTAATTCAAATTAAATCATGCACAATCAGAAAAGCAGTCAAGTTTAAATTAATTATCAGTTTTAATTTGTTAACTTTCTAAACTCCACATGTGATTGCGAGTTGAAAAAGTGAACTAAACTCTATTTTGAGTTAAAAAGTTATTTTTGCATGATTTTATGTGTTAATTTATTCTAATTTCTTGTTAACTAAAAAATCAACCTGAGTTTACCAAGAGTGATTTATGGCTTTTCTCAATGCATCCCTAAAGCCCAAGATTTCTATATAAACAAGGCTTAGCTCTTCACAAAAGGTCCTTCATTTTTGAAGCCTACATTTTGCATTTCTCAACTATGAATTTGGAGAATCAAGCTCTTGCGAATAGGTGATTTGTGAGAACTTTTTCAATTCATTGTTTCAATTTCATAAGCATTGTTAGATAGATTTGCATATCAATTCTATTCATTTTAGATCAATTCATATAAGTTTTCATATCAATTTGCATAGAAAATATAAAAATATAGATTAATTTGCATTCATATTTCCTTGGTTTCAATCATTAAATCCTTCATTTAGGTGTTGCATTGTCACTGATCTTGGCCCAAATCTGAGAATACCATACTCGCACCTACTAGAAGGTAGTAAATTGCCCGGTTAGCTTATTTCATTTATATTGCAGATTTTTTAATTTGCTAACCTCTAATGTTTTACTGAAGTTTTGTCTCTGCAGTTAGGTACAATTTTCGCACACATTTTTGGCACCCATTGTGGGGCCCTGAAATGGGTTTCCATTCTTGTCTATCAATTTTCTATCATTTTTCTTGAAAACTATGATTTTTAATTTTCTATTTGTACAATTTTTGTACGACATTTGACAGATTGTTGTACCAGGACCCCCTGTCTATTGTATGAAAGGCGACAATCTAAAGTGTCCTGGCGATTATATGTGGATTTTTGTATGAGTTTTTGAATTTTCGTGTGCGTACTGATCCACTATCATTTCATGCCTGAACTATTGTATGGGAAGAAGCACATTGTCATACGAGTTTTGGCATCAAAATTTCAATTGTTGTATTAGATTTCTAGGTAGTCTTTTAGATTTGATTTTTGGATTTGGACTGACAGCTAACCCCAACAATTGAGATTTTCTATTTCTTATTGATACTTGTTGTTTTGGCTCATGGAAAAGTACAACAAAATTGAAAAAGGTTAAAATCTACTAAGCACGTTGTGTTGGAACTAAGGTATTTTTCTAAACCTTATAACACTTCAATTTTGGACATAAAATGAACCTCTCTCATGTCTAGCTTGAGTGTTTTCTGGCTTTCATAAATCACACATTCATTTTGGGCTATAAAAAGAAAATAGATTTTCTTTCTTGCATATCTATTACCCATAGTAATTAGGACCTATGAATACTATTTGTGGAGTTCTTGAGAGAGTGGGTTTCATTCGCTTGTTTTACATGCAAAGCTCTTCTTGAAGATAGATCCCCTTGTAGGTAGGGGGGATACTATTATTATCTCACAGTCTTACTTGGTTTAGTCCTCAACTTTGATCGGTACATTCTCTCTTGGTCCATCTTAGAGAGCTCGGTAGACATTGTTGTTGACATCAAGAACCTTGGTGAGGTGGTTTCAGTCTTAGTGTGTCAAATTGATCTATTTGCTATGTTTTGGTGAAGTGAAGAGGCTAGAGGATTATGCTCTACTCCCTTTTTGGGCAGTATCAGAGACTTAGATCCTTGAATCTAAACTAAGTCCCCATGTGGTCTATTTTTTGAGTCACCTTTTTAGAGAGGGTTAATTGTAGTAGACATTCCCTTTATTGGGTCAACCATGTGGACAAAACCTCAAGTGGTAATAGCCATTTTTCATTGTGGTAGCAACAACTGCTATATAAATGTCCTTGTGGAAGAAATCTCCACAAGTGTAGTCTATTATTGGGCTTTTAGATCTCCTTAGCAACTCCTTATTGATTAAATTCTCAGACCATGTCAAAACCCCGATGCGCCTAGATTGGAGTTCGCCCTCTTGAGATTACAAAAGTTGCAGAGTTAGACCATTACTAAAAACCCTAGTGTTGCCAAAAATTTTCATTTTCTAGGACTATGTGCATTATTGCAAAACTTTTTGAGAACATACACAAGTAACATTCCTAGGGATTAGCACAATAAGTCACTATTTCTTGTCCATGTGCAAGGTTGCTTTGTCCCTTGCTCATTGTTTGAAGATGATTGCTTTCTTCCTTGATTGTTGTTTTCCATGTTTGCTATCTAATTGGTCCTTTGAAAATGAACAAAACCTGAGACAAATTGGTACAGAACCTGGTTTGAAGAACAACAACTATCAAAATCCTCAAAATATGGAAAATTTGCAAAATCTCAATGGAAATCCTTTTCTGGTGTCAGTTTATCATCTTGGAGAGTCAAAAATTGTATGAGTTTGTAGATTGTCATATCCCAACCCCTAAAAACTCATACGAAGGCCTGTACTGTGTCATACGACTATTGTCAAAATCCAAGAAAATTTCAAAAATTGATAGCAATTGTTGTATGAGCTTTGTCAATCATCATGCCAGACCTTACCGAGACTCGTATGAGCTTGGAGAAACTTGTATCAGAGTTTTATCAAAGTTTTTAGAAAGCCTTCAATTTTTTTCAGAAATCAAATTTTTATAGCCAACTTCCAAATTCTATCAATATATTCACTATGTTAGGAACAGAGTAGAAAAACTAGATGATCCAATACATTTTTTGAAAAGTGGTCTCTTGAGTTTGATCCAACCCTCTAATTTATTGATTTGAATCCCATTCATCTTGTGTCAAAATCTTGTCAGATTTATCTTCAAAATTAATGCTCAAAATGGCTAAGTGTTGTGAGCTCATGTTCGCTATCTTTTGGGTGTCTACCCATACAACTAGGGCACAATATCCTACACTTACATCCAATCAGTCTTTTCATTAATCAAACAATCCAATATTGACAAGGTTACATCATTCAATTTTCTTGAAACAGATCATTCATCATTTTTCTTCATCTTGTTGTTTTGCTTCACCCAAAGTTAATGGTGGAAATGAGAGCTTCCTCACAATTGAAACAAGGAGAACAACCCAACCTAGAATCTCTTCAACAACATCTTCTTTGATAACTCAAAAAATTCATCAACCTTACAACACAACTCTATTCAAAGAAGACTCTCTTGGGAACCTTTACTTGAAAGGTGGTTACGTAACCCCTCCTATATCAATCCATGGAGGTAATCAACCCATTCCACATCAAACAATCCTTGGTAGTCCTCATGACAACACAATGTCTCAAGGAGGAGGAAACCAAGCATCCCAAGGTCATCATTCCAATCATGGCAGAGATCCCAAACCAACTCTGTCTGAAATTGAATGATATAGAAATGATGAACACTTTCACAAAATGATGACACACTTCTTACAAGCAGAAAAAGAATCCTATTTCTTACAATTAGCTCAACAAGGAGACAAAATTCCTCAAAACTTTAATGTCGAAGATATCATCACACAAGAGGAAGAAACTCCCATCACAGCCATGATGAAATAGATGCATGCCATGTAAGTCAATCTCAATAAGTTGGAAAAAGAGAAAGAACCTAAGAAATTCTCTATGGAGGTTTTATGCCCCTTCACATTCAATAAAGACTTGTACATGCCACCATTCCCAAAAAGATTGGAAATACCAAAATATGATAAATATGATGGAAACTTTGACCCTCAAGATCATGTCAGAGAATTTTGTACCCAATATATGGAGTTTATGCATGAACCAACCTACTTAATGCATCTTTTCCCATGATCTTTGGGAGGAGCGGCCATTCATTGGTTTTCTAGAATGCCTCCAGCTATCAAAACCTTTGAGGGGCTAATCAAACTGTTCTATCAACAATACTCCTAAAATATTCAACATTCAATCACCATGATCGATATCTGTAATCTAAAACAAAACTCAGGAGAACCCTTCCTAACCTTCCTCAAGCGATGGAGAAAGAAGTTTTCTCTCTATGCTTGACCTATTCCAAAAACTAAAAAAATCAAGATCTTCATCAACAATTTGATTCTAGAACTCAATTATCATTTGCAAATGCAAAACCATACTTCTTTTGAGAAAAAGGTAGAAAATTCCATAAAGATTGAAAATGTGCTTACTTGTAAGGGAGATATAATGCTTAATAAAGACAGTAAGTACAAATCAAGTTCTAGTTCCAATAACAAAGATAAAGCCAAATTCTAGAACAAGAAGAAAAATGTTGTAATAGATGGTGTTGTTGACCATATCAATACTCTATCCAAGGCACCAACATTCAATCTAACTATTGGTACCCAAGCCTTAAAAGCTTCTGAACAAAAGCCATTTGAACCTTCTAAAAAGTTAGCTAACTATAAACCCTGGGCTACAAAACCAAAGCGCAAGTTGACTCCTTTGGGTGAGTCCTTAGAATCAACCATGAAAGTGCTATTGGAAAATAAAATCATCACGTTGCCTGAGATAAATTATATTATCCCGAAGTTAAACCTAAATGGTGGAAAGAGACTAACTTGTGTGACTTCCATTGAAACAAGGGTCATAAAACCAATAACTACATGCACTTGAAGCATCTCATTCAAGACAAAATTGATGATGGAGAAATTATAATTGACAACCATAAAACCAACAATGATCATACAACATTCACGAAGCCATTTCTGAAGCATACTAAAGGAGATTCATCTTCTAAGCCTAACATGGGTGCTAAAGTCAATTATGCCTACTCTGGAAACAATGCTATCATAAATATGGTTGAACCATGCATATCTGAACATTGTAATGTCATCACAATTTTAAGTAAGGACAAAGATAATCAATCAGAAAATACAATAACTTGATCATAAGCTCAAGCACAATTACAAGGACAAAACTCAACCTCATCAAATGCCCCTAAGGTTCCTTTCAATCTTTCATCTAGTTCTAAATAGAGGGCTACTTCAAAATCATCAAATCCTAAAGAGACCAGACCTACTTCATACAATATTGTCCAACAACTCCAGCATACCAATTCAAAAATATCCATGTTTGAGTTGCTTCATATATCTCCTACTCAAAGGGCCATTCTGGATAAAGCTCTGCTTGGTTCCAATATTCCTGACAATCTTGATCTAGATAGATTTCAGACTATAGTTGGTCATTTGACATCCCCCTAGTATATTTCCTTTTCAGAGGAAGATGACAATTCACCGAGTCACCTGGATAACTAGCCCTTGCACATTGAAGTCTTAATCCAAAACTGTCTTGTCAAATGTGTGTTGATAGATGGAGGCACTGGTCTAAACATTTGTTCCTACAACTTGGTTACACAACTAGGATTATCAAAATATGCTATTGATCCTAAAAAGAAGATGACCATAAAAGCATATGATGAACAAGAACTATCCTCTAAAGAAATAATTGTTCTACCTATCAGAACTAGACCTGTGATTAGAGATATCATCTGTCAAGTGCTAGATCTTCCATTGGCTTATAATATTATTCTAGGATGGCCTTGGATACATGAGATGCAGGCTATCCCCTCAACATATCATCAATGTCTAAAATTTCCCTATGAGGGAGTGGAGGTCACTATACCTACAGATACATCAACATCTTGTAATGCCTTGAAAGAAAGTGCGGATAAACTTGTTCTCCATAATAGAGAGTCTTTTACTGTGTAAACCGACATATCATCTACATCCAAAATGACAAACCTTTCAAAAGGAGTGAAAATCCAAGATACTGGCATGGGACAATAAATAATGGAACTAGTACTATCTCTCACATCTCTCCCCCTTTCACCAAAGTCATATGGACAACCTTCTGAGAAAGAAAAACTATCAACAGAAGACCCTTAGGTTATCTTCAATGGAAGCTTTATCATAGAGAAAGTGTCAAAACAAGAATTTGATGAAGAAGTAGTTGTACTAGCCTGGTTATACAAAGATGAGTCTCAATCCCAAATAGTTCAAAAATATGACTCTAAAACACCTAAATTTCCTTTAAAGTCATATGGACCAGGAAACAAACTGATAACTATTAAATAATTTGAGATCAGAGGATAAGATATAAATTGAATATATGTAGTAGATTTCAATTGCCTTGGTTATTGATTGAATCTACGCATTTGAATATCTATATATATTGAACTAGCAAATAAGAAAAGATGTGACTGTTCACATTAGAAATGACATGTTAGTCCATAATGAAGTGATGTGACTATTCATAACTATTACCATTCATTCCCTTCATTATCAATTAGACTTTGTTCTCTTAACCATATCCTTTAGATATTATTTGTAAGCACTGGTATCTATACAATATTAAAGACTAATCATTGAATGAACTAATTCCTATCCTGGAGCGATAATCATATTATACTTCTTCAGGTTGCTTGTACTGATCTGCGTATCATATAGGGTTGTATAGTCACTATCGTGACTGTTATGTATTAACAGTCATGATAGTATCATGACTGTTAATACATAACAGTCACAATACACCATAACTTAAACTACCTAATAACAATATAGTATGCTCACCCCATAATACGGTGTGTTCATCTGATATTAATCGGGGTAATATATCAATGGTAATCAGTAACAATAGGTATCCATGGTGTGTTCACCCGATAGGTTAGTACGTGAAACCCAATTAGAATTGTATGCAATGCGATCACTATCGAATATTGTATGCTATTAATATTTCAGATATATAATAATAGTGATAATATATTTTAATATATATGTATATAATATTATTATTATTATTATTATTATTATCTACATAATATTATTATCTAATCGAAGCTATATTTAGTAACAATAACTAAAATGGGATAAATAGGAAAAGGACCTCTAGGAATGTGAGGTAAAGGTATCCTTGCACCCCTTGACCATTGCGGTAGAACAAACAAGAATACAATAGGTATAGGATACAAGAAGAAGCCTTTTTAACTCAAGGGAGACTCTTCTCACGTAATAGAATAGATAGAACCAGAGGTAGACAACAATGAAGAAGCGGAAATCAACCAAAGTGACGGTGATGATTCAGATGCTATAGATATTTTTCCCTATGAACTTGTTCCTCAAGACATCTTAGACATGCTCAAAGATGAAGATGAACCTAAAAGAATCAATGTAGTATAAATGCAAGAACCTACTGCTACACAAGTGATAATCATCACAAAAGAACCGGTTGATCCTTAAATCCAACAAGAGGAACAAATTGAACCTGTCACAACAACTGAGCATTTGGGACACAATAGTGATTCTAAGATAGAATCCCATGAATATGAATTCCACTCAGAAACTAAAGGGAACCCTACTTGGGGAATCCATCCTGATTTCATGCATATTCTTGATTTTCCCAGAGAAGCTGATGATGAATCTAATGACTGTGAATAGGGAATTGTTCCAGAAGAAGATGAGCTTATCATAGAGAAACACATTGATGTCATACACCGATATACAGCCACACCTGACGTAAGTTTAGAGAAAAATGATGATTTTAACAAGTCTAATCCACCTACTACCAAAATAGAATCCATTAATGACATTGAAACTATTCACAAATGAACATTCTAAGTCATAATATCACCTTTAAATTCAAGAGTAGGGTTAGGACCAATCATGACAATATCGTATATGTAAATATAATCAGCCAATCCTTTCCCGAGCTTACAATCCAATATCCTGAGCTTATTAACCAAATGTCCACTAATCCAAACCAAGATATACATACCTTCAGATCAGACTATGCTCTTGCATGTTATCTCAATGCCATTGAACCTCTGACGACTTCCATCAATGAACCTAACATTAGCCTGATGGAGTCAGATATCAAATATCTCAGTCAAAAGGATAAAAACAAAAAGAAAAGAAGTTCTAAGGGTGAAAACCACTATGTGGCAATCTCAGAACCTAAAATATTAAAAATAAATGGTGTATCCAAAGGTGAAAACCTCTCTAAGGTGCCTAAGGATTAGATATTTGATGTCCTTTTGAGTCACTTACAGGACAGATCTCCCGTACTAATAGAGCCAACACAATCTATCAACTTGGGTACAATAGAAGAACCACAACTGAATCATCTAGCACAATCCCTATTAGAGGAAGAGAAATATGCAATCACTACCTTCCTAATAGAAAAGAAAGTCAACTTTTCATGGAAATATTTAGACATGCCAGGGCTAGATCTGGATCTCATCATGCATCATCTTTTTATAGCTCCAGGAGTTAAACCTGTAAAATAGAAGTTGTGAAAAATGCATCCACATGTGGCACTTCTAGTCAAAGTCGAGCTAGAAAAGTTACTAAAAGTTGGATTTATCCGAGTCATAGATTATGCAGAGTGGATCTTAAACATAAATCCTATTTCAAAACCAAATAAATCTATTAGAGTATGCATAGAATTCATACATGTAAACAAAGCATGGACTAAGGATGATTTTCCATTACCAAACATGGATATTATAGTGGACATGACAAAAAGCTTTGAAATGTATTCTTTAATGGATGGTTTTTTTGGATATAACCAAATCAAGATTGCTCAAGAAGATCAAATGAAAATAGATTTTACATGTGCATGGGGTACCTTCTGTTGGAATGTCATGCCATTTGGTCTCAAGAATGTCGGTGCTACATATCAATAAGACATGACATCTATTTTCTATGATATGATGCATTGAACTATGGAAGATTATGTTGATGACACCTTAGAAAAATCAATGATGAGATCTGAACATCTAAATGATTTGAGAAAAATACTAGATAGAATGGAGAAGTTTAGTCTTAGACTAAACCCTAAAAAGTATGCTTTTGGTGTCACTTCTGGAAAGCTCCTAGGCTACATTGTTTCAAAGAAAGACATTGAAGTAGATCCTGCTAAAGTCAAAGCTATCATGCAGATGCAACCTCCTAAAAGTATTAGTCAAATGAGAACCTTACAAGGAAGGGTACAATCGATCAGATGTTTCATATCTCATCTAGTAGATATATCACAACCTTTCACAAAGACATTACATAAAGTTGTGACTTTTACATGGAATGAGGAATGTGAAAAGAACTTCAATCATATCAAAGAATATCTATCAAATCCTCCTATTTTAATGCCTCCTATTCATGGGAATCCATTGATTCTCTATGTCTCCACCATAGATACATCACTGGGGGCATTACTAGTACAACATGATGATAGTAAGAAGGAGAGAGCTATCTATTATATTAGCAAAAAAATAGTAGCATATGAGAAGAACTATTCAATGATTGAGAAAGCTTGTCTAGCTGTGATCTTTGCATCACATAAAATGAGACACTACATGTTAGCTCATACAACAAAATTGATAGCTAAGATAGATCCATTAAAATACTTGTTAAGCAAAGCTTCCCTCACAAGTAGATTAGCTAAATGGGTGATTCTATTGAGCGAATTTGACATGGAGTATGTTGAAAGAAAAGATATTTAAGGACAAGTTATTGCACATTAGCTGGCTGAAGCACCATTGTTCGATAATTAACCAATGCACATGGAATTTCCTAATTCCTCTATCATGAACATATCTTCTAGAACATGGAAATTATTATTTTATGGATCCTATACATAGAATGGATCTGGAGCTAGTATATTATTCATAACACCTCAAGGTTACTCTATCCCAAAAGTGTTCAGAATAAAATTTCCTTGCACAAATAATATTTCTAAATATGAAGCTCTATTAAATGGTATGAAGATAGCAATAGAGTGGAGAATAACAAAACTACACTTTCATGGAGACTCACAACTAGCCATACACCAAATCAATGATGTGTACCAAACAAAATATGAGAAGCTCATTCCATACAGACGCATGGTAGATGATCGAAAGAAATATTTCATATCTATCACGTTTGAACAGATTTCTAGATTGGAGAACAAGGCTGCTGATGCTATGGAAACATTATCAACTTTACTATAACAACCCAAATATAAGCTACACAATGAGATCTTGGTCGAAGTACTGTCATTCCCTGCCTATGATTCTCCAGAAACCCAAATGATTTGCACCATTGCAGGTCATGATTCCTCTAGATACAAATACCTATATTCCTACCTTAAAGACCAAATCATCCTTGATTCCTTTAACAGACATGAGAAACCTAACCTTATCCTAAATGCATCCCGATATGTTATCATTGGTAATGATCTATACAAATGGAATCTAGATGGTACACTTCTTAGGTGTTTAGAACGTGAAGAGTCTCAATGTGCATTAGAGGAAGTCCATGATGGTATATGTGGATCACATTCCAATAGTTTAACACTAGCTAAAAAACTTATTAGGGCTGGTTACTATTGGCTAGACATGGAAAAAGAGGCTATCAAATATGAAAAGAACCGTCAAAAGTGCCAAGTCCATGGAAAATTGATACATGTGCCAGGGAGAGATATTATTCGCTTTACTACACAATGACCTTTTAAACAGTGGGCATTTGACCTCATAGGCACTATCTATCCTCATTCTTCAAATGGACATACCCATATCATTACAACTAAAGACTATTTTACAAAATGGGTAGAAGCAGTACCTCTAACACAAGCAACTGGCAAACAAATTTCAATGTTCATTCTAAACTATATCATACGTCAGTATGGAATCCCACATTCAATAATCATAGATAATGGTGGCCAATTCAAGAATAAGGACTTAGATTCCTTGTGTGCTAAATTCAAGATTAAACAACATTGGTCATCCATCTACTATCCTCTAGGGAATGGATAAGAAGCATAAAATAATAATCTATTGAAAATCTTACACCGCATAGTTAATAAGATAGGAAGAGACTGACATGTCATGATTAATCCAACTCTTTGGGCCTATAGAAAAAGTATCAGAATGCCCACTGGGGCTACACCATTCGCTTTATTTTATGGGTCTGAAGTGGTACTACCTATTGTGGTTGAAATCCCATCACTAAGAATTAGAATGCAAGGCCTAGTAACTGACGATGACTACAAAGTATCTAGGTTACAAGAACTTGAACTACTAGATGAGTGAAGACAAGCTGTGTATGACCATCTAAGAGTATATCAGAAAAGAATGTCCAAAGGATACAAAAATAAATTCAGACAGAGAGAGTTTCAAGTTGGCGATCTAGTCTTGAGAGAAAATCCTAAATATCAATCACACCGAGAGTGCAAGGGGAAGTTTGAACCCAATTGGCTGGGTCTCTTTATAATCACTGCTACTTTTGGCACTAGAGCCTATCAACTCTCAATGACTAAAGGAGAACAGCTTTGAGAACCAATCAACATTCTTGATCTGAAGAAATTCTATGCCTAAGGCATTCAGTCTATGGTAAAATGTCCTGAAAAAATCATAAAAAGTCCTAAAAAAATGATCATCATGGTGAAAAATTAGCAATAGGCACCTTGATGTATCACAAAAAAAAATAAAAAAAATGAAAAATACAAAAAAATTTAAAAAATGAAAAATACAAAAAAATGAGAAAAAGCAAAAGTGCCTTGGTGAAAACCTGGAAACAGGCGCCTTGGTAGCAAAAATAGAATCTCTGCCAAGATGGTGAAAACCAGGCAAATGGGTGTTACTTGTTCAAAACACTCCATCTATTAGTGCAATGTTGGTATTTCCTAGCTTTCAGTCTGCTTTATTCTGTATATATCCTTGTTTTCAATAAAGTTAGTCAGCAAAAGCATTGGTATCCTATCAATGTTCAAAGTTGGGGGCAATCAATGTCATATCCTATAGTCCTCAGTACCTCAGATGTGTCATATCCAATCAAAAGTATTTTGAAGCTACATCTGAGTTTGTCTATCTATCTCCTCACTAGAAAGGATTTTGAGTCTACAACAACACAAACAGACATCAACACAAATGAAAACAATCTTTACTGCGTGCTTTAATCTTCTTTGTATGCTTACTGATTCACATTGAGATTTTTGGATATCATGTCCTTTTGAGCTCTTTGATGATGTCCTTTATAGGACTTAGAGAGTGATGACTGGGGGCATAATCTTTTCTTTGTTTTATGCTTTGAGTGACAATCTAATAACTTTGGAAATTTTGGATTGAATTGGTGTCCACTATAAGTGCCTCCATCATGATTGGATGGCCACATGTACCTCAACCATTGATATCCAAAAAATTCAAGGAAGTTTGATCTAACTTTATCTTTTTGAGTGATTTCTTCTTCTCTACTATGAAACATGTCGATACCCAAGGATGTGAATGATAAAGGGTCACTGCGGGTAAATTCACGTAAGAATGAGAAAGATCTCTCCTCTTCTTGGTGTGTTTGTATGCAAGGCGTATTCAGGTCATCACAATGTTTATGTTTTGATGCTTATACAAATTGCAACATCAAAATGGACATGATATTTAGGTCATCCTGGTGTTTATGCCTTTGTGCCTATATCTAATCCGACATTTGTGACTAAAAGTCCATATTCATATGCCCATGGTTGTCTAGCCAGTGGACATTGTATCGACAATTCGGTTACCTAATAAATATTTAGTGATGAAAAAGACCGGCACATGATTAGTGACTAAGTCCTAGGTCCTAGGTCTACATTTCATTTGGCATTTCATTTTGCACTTTGCATGGTTGTATTTATCTCATGATTTCAATTCGGCTCGATGCTTGATAATTCTCCAAAACTATGCTAAACATATCATAAGGACTCAGTATCGCACAAATGTCTTCTTAACAGATCACAAAGTAGGAACCCCTAGCTAATTTTGATGTTCTGAATCCATTTTTAGGATCAAAATCAAAATATGAGATCATTTATATTGTCAAAATTGTGATTTAAAATTTTTAGACCGAGGACGACTGACTGCTTGCATAATCAACCTTCTAAACATCAAAAGAATCAAGAATTCAACTTAACTAATTATCTGACATCAAACTATTTGAATTTCAACTTGGTCAACCATGGTCAACTCATGGTCAAACCTAGTCAAACTTGGTCTCCAAAACCTCTAAATGATGCAGAACGCATTCTTAGATGTGTACAACCAATTCTACAATCGATTAACATGCTTCTAATCATTCAAATGATGGATTTTCTTCCCAAATTTTGATTTTCATCCCGAAGGGGGCATCGTATTGCACATCATTAACTAATTTTATCAATCAATCTTTCTTTCAATGATCAAGACAACAACCATGTCTACTTGCTAATTCATCAAAAGACCTGGTAAATGACATTAATATATCTCTTTCTTCATTAGTACATTCTTCAATTTTGTCTTCTTTAATGATAGTCTTCTCCTTTTTTGTAATCAACCAATATCCTAGTCCTAAACATAGTAAATGTGTCTTCATCTTTCCTTTCCAGTTGTCATAGTTTACTCCATCAAACTTGGGACTTTCTTTCCTCAAATGAGTCACCATAGATCTCCTCAAGTTGTTAAAATTTTCTTTCAAGGACCTGATGCTCTAATACCAATTGTTAGAAAGTAAAGTCCACCAAGATAACTGAGAGTGGGGGGGGGGGGGGGGGTGAATGGGTTATTAGATAAATACAACTTTTATCACCATTACCAGATTTCAACCATGTAATCAATATAAGAAACAACCATAGAAAGATAAACATACACAATGACACAATAACACAAGATATCTTAACTAGGGAGCCTCTTGACCAGAGAGTAAACCCCGGTGAGAATGATGCCCACAAAGGATGTACCAATATAAAAATTCCTTGTGAGAGGATGGATTTTGTTAGGACCCTTATGAAATACATTTAGTACATATGATTCCCTATTAGGAAACTTGGAATCCCTGTTAGAAGATTCTAACCCTGTTAGGAGTTGTGGAAGATAGAATGACCCACTGTCCAAATAGCTTCAAGGGAAAGATCACTAAAACACTATCCAACTAATCTCTGTATTACTCAAACAAAATAATACCAAAATAATTATTTATCTCAAAAACTTATCTTTTCTCCTCTTCCTATGCCAAACCACACCAACTGCTTCACCAGATCTCAATACCAAATCTTTGCAATTTGCATATCCTCCTACAACATATATTGCTCAATTCTGAAAGTCACCTCTATTCTATTACTTATTACAATAAGGAAGAAAATCCTTCCTTTATAGCACACTCAAATAATTAAAAATGAGTTGGCATATAAGGCCTAACCAATTACAAAATATAAACTTTACACATTACATAATATTTCATAATTTCATAAAACTGTCGAATTCCAAATACAATAAATCTTCACACATGTGACCTCTAACCAAGATGTCTTATCCATGTCTCTACCAAGGTGTCTTCATCAATTGTACAACTTCACATGCCTAGATTCTATCCTAATTAAGAGATATCATCCAGTTACCATAAGCCACTTCTTAGGAACACTTCCTAAATACTGCTTCCACTAATTTACACATAACTGTCATGAATAATTGAATTTCTATATGCGCTCTTGACCACAATCTCAGGACACAATATAGAGTAAGTCCTCAACTTTGCATAGCTTGATCTTCCATACTCTATGTGCACTAATTCAAACATTGTCTTCTTCTCTGCTAATCTCCACTAGATCACTATGTTGACATCAATGTGAACCATAGTTATGAATGCAACTGCAACTACTACATAATGGCTCAGAATAGTCACCCATATGATATATTCAACATTCATTCCTAACAATACCAATACAATGCAAATGAACTAAACTATAAAACATGAACAAATAAATGTGTTTGTACTTTTTAAATGTAAATACAAGAACATGCAAGATCTAACACCATAAAAGAAAGAGTTGTCTATCACGAATTCACCAAAATGTAATGTGGAAAAATGTGATGGATAGGTAGGGTTTTGAACAATGCACCTAATAAAAACCCTAAACCAATATTTACCACTAAACATATAAATTGAAATGCTAAGTACTATAAATCTGGAAATGCTTGTAAAGAATACTGAAATTACATAAGATGAAATACATACCTCATAACATAGCTGATCTAAAAATACCTATTTTTTGGTGTCTGTACTAAGTTTCAGGAAATTCTAGAACCAGATTTGGAACAGAAACACAGAGATACAGAAAACCCAGAATTCTTTTCCTTTTCTAAGAAAGGTCGACCTTGACCTAAATAAAGGTTGACCTTGATCCCTTTATGTTGACCTTGACTTGCGCTACTCTGAAAAAAATTCTCTTCGTGGATCATGAAAGTTTACTGAAAAGGGTATCCATATTTGCATTATAATTCGATGTTCTGCACCTGTATCTTCCTTGATCAAACCCCAATTTGCAATCAACCTTAAAATAGAATTGAAATGGATAATGCTGGCAAGTAGTAGAAGTAGATATAAGAACAAAACTATGCTATTCAATAGATATGCAATAAATATAAATCAAAACCTTCATGATTGTATGCTTGGAATCCACCTTGAAGGAATAATGAATAGATCTTGAAGATAAAAGGATCTTGAAGGAAGATCACACCACCATGATTGATAGATCTAGGCTTTGAATGATGAATCTTGAATGCTTGAACCAAATCCCTTCAAAGGCTTGAATGCTTGAATCCTTGATCTTCAATGGAGAACTTCAATGCTTGAATGTAGATG